>JAGXJF010000918.1:0-26425 GCA_019208055.1 Stipa capillata
ACCCTGGGCCCTATTCCGCCGACACCTGTCTTGTAGAACATACTCCTCTCGTTCAACCTTCTTGAAATGCTTGTCACTTAGAGCACTATCATAAATGAAATTATGTAAACACATGTATGCAAAAATTATCATCGAGCCTCCCCTTTCCTTCGTATATTCGGAGATAACAGAGTCAAATGCCAAGAAATACGAATTTACCATGTCATGAACACTACGTACCGTATTTTTTTCACGCTATACGTAGCTATATACACATAAAGCTACGCACGCATCTTGGCGCCCTTAGAGCATCTCCAGCAGATGCGCCATCACACGCGCCAAACCGAAAATGGCGTGTGAAGGCAAGAAATCCATCTCCAGCAGACACGCCATCGAGGACGCCATTTTTGGAGGGCCTCCAAATCTCTCCCCGCACGCCAAATATAGCGTGTCTCTCTCGGAACGCCATCGAGCAATGACCCCCCTCCCGAAGCCTTCCCTTCTGCCAACTCCTTCCGTGCCGCCGCCCCGACCAGGTTGGCTCCTGCCATTCCCCTCCCACTCTACCGCCCGCTACTCCCCTCCCACGCCATCGGCCGCCACTGCTCCTCTCCGCCCAGGCACCATGCGCTGCTCTACCCCCGCCGCCTGCCGCTGCTCCTCTGCAGCCCGCCGCGAGATGCCGCCCCGCCGCCTGCAGCCTGGCCTGCTCTAGATCGGGGAGCGGCGGCGCCAGCCAGCCCGCTCAGTGGAAGGGGAGGGGAGCCGGAGATGAGGACGAGAGGACCGGAGGTGAAGGGGCGGATCTGGATGGGGAAGGAGCAGAGGGCGGGGGGAGAGGAGCCGCGACAGCCGTGCTCGGGGGCCAGGGCCGGCCCTAGGGGGGCAGGGGGCGGCCGCCCCGGGCCTCCAAATCCCAGGGGCCCCCAAATCCCAGGGTTAATTTTTTTTAAGTTAGTATGTATAAATTATTTGTATGAATATTATTGCTTTTGGATATATTTAAGTGTTTATTAGTAAAATTTAATATATATATGCGTATATTGATTATTATTATTGTTATGATATTTATATTAAGGGGCTCGAGTTTTAGTTTCGTCCAGGGCCCTCCAAAATCTTAGGATTTCGCCCCGGGCCCCCAAAATCTCAGGACTAGCCCTGTCGGGGGCGCTGCTCGTGGTGTGGAGCCGGACGGGCTGGGCGGGGTCGTCGTGCGGGGAGGGGATTGCAAGGGGAGGTGGCCATGCTCGGGTGCTTGAGGGAGGGGAGCTTGAGGGAAGGCGACGAAGGCGGCGATTTGGGCTATCTCAGGCTGGGCGCGCCGGTGAGGGGAGATTGAGTGAGGGAGAGAGGGGACAGGGGATTGATATCAGGGAGAGAGGGAGACAGAGAGAGATGCTCAGGTGCTTGAGAGAGGGAGACAGAGAGAGAGGTTGGGGGAGGGGACACCGGGGGAGGGAGCTCAAGGGAGGGGAGGGGAGGGAGGTGCGGCGGTGGAAGGGGAGGGGGGCACTGGACAGAGGAGGTGTCGGAAGAGTTGAGAGAGATTTGAGAGAATGAGAGGAAGGAGGGATTTGAGAGAAGGATTTGGTAGTTATAGAATATTATTAAAATATAGAAAAGAGAATATGGAGGTTGAAATATAGATGTTCTGCTGGAGTAGTGAGATCATATAGAAGGAAATTTTTTATGGATGGCTAGCCATATGGAGATATGGAGGCTCAAATATGGATGAACTGTGGGAGTTGCTCTTAGGGCCTGTTTGGTTGGGCTATGGCTGTGGACAAAGCTGTTGTTGGCTGGCTGTCTGGAAAAGTTGCTATGGCTGTGAGAAAGTAAACATATGGCTTTTGGTTGATTCAAATCATCTACAACATTTTAAAAAATGAGCACTGAAACTTCAACACATTGCAAAAAGCTGGCAGAAGGCAGCTTTTTTAAACAGCTGAATTTACACTGCAAAGCCCAAAGCTACCATTGACAAAATCTGCTAAAAAGCTGGCCGTTTGGTTGGGCTGCAGCTTTTTCCAGTGAAAAGCTGCTGAAAAGCTCAACCAAACAACCCCTTAGTTTGATCCTCACCCCACACGGTACCGCCTACCGCATCGAATTCCCCACTATAAAAGCCCTCCACTTTCCCCTTGGCGCGTTCCTCCCGCTCCGTCTCTCCCGATCACCTTCCATCCAAATTCCCCAATTCGAAACCCGAATCAGCGCTCAGCCATGGCGATGAAGTGCGCCGCCGCGGCCGATCTCCCCACCGGCCGCCCGCGCAAGAGGGCTCGGCTCGGCTGGGACGTGGCGCCAGCGTCCAAGGTAAAACGCCATTTCCCCCACCACCACCACCAACCCCGCTCTCCGATCTGCCGATTTGGAGATAGGGTTTGCCGTGGTATTTCATCGTCGGAGGGCGATCCGCTGGAAATTTTCGGTGGTTTCGTTTAGCATTATCGGGGTGTAATTTATGGAGTCGTGGTGAGTGTAGATCTAGCTCGTCCGGGTTGTGTTTAGCTCGAATTCGTCGAGGGATGTGCAGCTGCTGGTGCAGGCTTTAATGGTTCGAGTATTGTTTATGTGATACTAGACCAGCTTAGGCTGTGATTGATTTAACCACATATCTTATCTGTTCTGTCATTTATGAATTTGGGATTGAGTAGATTTGTCAGAACTAAGATGTGGCCAGATCGGTTTTTGGAAGTTTTGCTATCTATTGTTTGTGAAATTAGCATGTATAGACCCAATTTAGTGAGTCTTGTTATCTCTGTATTCTTTTTGCGATGCGGTTCCCAAGGACTGCCGCATATTCAGAATATTCTGGCATGTATTAGCTGTTTTAATTTACAAGTAACGTCTAGCATATTAAGCGTCCTTTTCTCCTTTTCCCATGTACTTAGAATGTGGATGTGAATCAGTGAGGGAGCATATCCATCTGTTCCGATTTACATATTGTATATATATACGTGCTTTCATGTTAGTTATTTGTTGCCGCTATAGATTTATAGCTGTGATGCTATACCATGTTTAATTCTGCACTTTGTTTATTTTTCTTACTTGGTTCACTTCAGAACAAACAGATGGGATGCATTTTCTTATATTGTTTCCTGCATGAAAAACATGAGTGGATCGATGTGTGTAGGCTCAGATAACATTTTGTGGTGAAGAAGTTGGCGATATGACCAGCCTGGTATTGTCATCACATCCTTCGGACCATACTTGCTCGTCTCTGCTCTCAAAGGGTGTGGCTCGAAATGCTTCCCCTCCTTGGAGAGAAGACGATAAAGATGGCCATTACGTATTTGCTGTTGGAGAGAATTTGACCTCTCGCTGTAATTACACTTGACCATCATTGTTGTAGTAAAATCACTGTCTTTGTGATCCTTAGCCTGCTGGAAGCTTCATTTTCCCATTTTCTACTTATTTTCATATAAAAAGTTTTACCATTTTGATTGAACTGAGCTATAGAGAATTAGAGATGTATGTATATGTTGCTTTTGTTCATTCTCAAACATCGGGTACTCTTTTAAACTTATTTTCTTCTTTCAAGCACTCCTTGAATTGCATGATAAACAATTTAACCCAAAGAAGGTCGATATATTCTCATATTAACCCAAATTTGATTTTTTTTCTTCTTCTTTGGCTTTCCCTTATTCTTGTGTAGGATTTGTCCTATTTTACTTTGCTTCTTTGGTTTTCAGTGGTTTAAAGTTTACACGGTTCTGCATATTCTCTTATTTTATAAATGATGTTATGTTATGTTTTAGTGTTAAACATAAAACATCTTTTGCAAAATGCATGCCAGTTAGCTGTTATATAATAATTATTTTATTTGCACAAATCCTGTAATTATTGAATTCATGAAGGCTCTGTTCTCATACCCCCTTTTCACTGTTTTTGCAGACAAAATATACAGAAAGATGGGCGAAGGTTAGAATTTCCTTACCATCACGCGTATAAATTTGTCAAGTCTTCAATTTATTAATTTGTGACACTGAGGGCTTGTTAACCTGTCTAAAGGCTCACACCCACCTGAAATATTCTTGAGGACGCAACTCGAGGAAACTTCCATTTAATATTTACAATAATATCGGAATCTCTTTGTTTGTTTAGGTACTTTTGGTCAGGTACTGGAATGTTGGGACAGAGAAAGCAGAGAAATGGTAGCTATTAAAATTGTTCGTGCTGTAAAGAAATACAGTGATGCAGCAATGGTAGAGATTGATGTGCTGCAGAGGCTTGCAAGAAATGATGCTGCACGAAAACAGTAAGTTATGCATATACCTGGTCTCTCCAAAACAAAGCTAAAGATAGGACAGACTGAATTATGAAATTTGTTTTCAAGTTTTATTGCTACTGTGATGTAGGAAAGTCACATACTTGAGTGTTTTTGCAGCTGTGTGCAAATACGGAACTGGTTTGACTATCGTAACCATATTTGTATTGTAAGTATATGGTCGATTTATAGAATTTCCCCAGCTTGTCTAGTAGACTTGTGGGGTCCAGTCAATCAATAAATTTTGATGACTCAACAGGTCTGCGAGAGGCTTGGCCCAAGCTTATATGATTTTCTGCGGAAAACTGGCTACCGCCCATTTCCAATCGACCTAGTTCGCGAGCTTGGAGAGCAACTTTTGGAATCTGTTGCATGTGTGTAGAGACAGTACCTTTGCAAACTTCAAATGTGTTATATACTTAGATTTACTTTTGTATTAAGTTTTCTCTCTATATTCTTTTATTGGTTTCCTTTTCTGCTGAATATTTTGTCACTTTTAAAAGACAATGAGTAGTGCTTTTCACTTTTTCTAATATTTGTGCCTTTTTTGTTTCAAATTCCTTTTGTTACAATTTATAGATAATCTTTTTTGCGTGTGTCTGCATACTCATAATTTGGTTTCATATAATTCTATGTCATGTATCTTGATATTTATCTTTACCTCATTGCAGTTATGCATGGCCTGCAGTTAATTCATACCGATCTAAAACCAGAGAACATCCTCCTTGTTTCTTCAGAGCATGCTAAGTTACCTGAAAACAAGGTATATATTACTATAACAGCGATGAAACTTGATTACAGGGAGAAGTTTCTTAAAATTTTCACCATGTTCACACCAGTTTTATAGTTCTATGTAAAATACAGTGTGCTTCATTATTACATTTTTTAATTATAGGGTGGATCATTCTCAAGGAAACTGCCAAAATCAAGCGCCATCAAATTAATTGACTTTGGTAGCACAGCATATGATCACCAAGACTGTAGCTACATTGTCTCTACTAGACACTACCGTGCTCCTGAGGTTATTTTGGGTATGACTTTGGACATAACTGGCTACTAGGTGCAGACATTCTTTTTATTGTCTGTCAAGTACTAGAACTGAATTTTCGTGTTCTTGTGTTAGGGCATGGATGGAGCTATCCATGTGATATATGGAGCATTGGTTGTATACTCATCGAGCTTTGCTCGGTATGTGTTTCCCTTTAATTTGTTAGTTTCTGTCCTTGGGAAAGGTGCATGTATGATTGAATCACTGTCCTCTGACTTTTTCCAGGGAGAGACATTATTCCAGACCCATGAGGACTTGGAACACTTGGCGATGATGGAGAGGGTTCTAGGTCCTCTCCCACGGCACATGCTGGAAAGAGCAGAGTATGTTTCTATAATTTCCGCTACCTGTGCTATTATCATTATTAGCACCTCATGCCTCCTTCGAGATCAATTTTAACCTTCTGCCTTTCGAAAATTTTAGCAACCATGCAGAGAAGTACATTAGAAGAGGAAGGTTGAACTGGCCAGAAGGAGCAACAACAAGTGAGAGCATTAGAGCTGTTCTCAAACTGCCTCGCCTCCAGGTAAACGATACAGACTCTTAATTTTGGTGGATTGATGCTTCCTCCTGCACTTTAATTTGCTCGCCCTAAAAATCTAGTACTACTGCTACTGAAATTCTCTTATTTGGAGGCTCCCCTTTGAAATACTTCTGCTTCTCCGCAGCACAATATTGATTACTTCGTTGACTGTTCTATAACCATCAATCATCCTTTTTGTAACGCAGAACCTGGTGATGCAGCATGTGGATCACTCTGCTGGTGACTTGATTTGCCTGCTGCAGGGCCTTCTAGCATATGAGCCTTCGGCTAGGTTGACTGCTCAAGAAGCGTTGAGCCATCGCTTCTTCAGAAGGCATCGTGAAAGGCGGTCGCTATGACCACCCTAGTCTACATGCAGCTAACCCAAATACTGACGGAATTTGCGTAGTATGAGGAGTTGCAGACTTGCAGGCAAGAAATGCAAACCTTGAGAATTCAGACGCACTCTGAATATGAGACAGGCATTAGTAGCCATAGAAGGCTAAAAGCATGGTTTTCTGTGGTTTTATAACTGAAAAGCTTAGTAGCCATAGAACACAAGCTTAGTGACGAGAAGAGACTCGATGACCTTCAAGGGCAGCTGCGCAAGATGAAGATGACGCGAACTCTCCTGCTAATCTTTGTGTTGGCTTGGTGTCTGTCGCCCGCCCTATTAGTGTTGGCCATAATACTTGGCATGCATCTCCTGTGTTGTTAGGATGTGGTGTTGTGATTTAAGTTTGAGTTGTGCGATGTCTGAACTGGTTGCTGTTGTCTGTACATGGCTAAAAATTAGTAGATGATGTTCCATTATCTCGTTCTTTCTATTTCAAGAGATTCTGTATCATGAACTAAGTAATATTTGTGGACGAAATGGAGATGGATAAACTTGACCTTGCGTTTTTCTTTCTGCAGTTTACTAGTACTACGTTACGTAGATAGATTAGGAAGTAGACTTTTTTCTCCAGTGATTTACGACGACCTTTATTGACCTGTGTTGTCTCGGGAAAACCTTTCGGCGCGTGCTCTAAAAGGAACAGTAGGAAATTGCAAAATATTATCCGAACTAAACATTTTGCAAAAGTATACGAAAAAATATGAATTTATCGTGTTATGCATAAAAGCCCTCCACTTTCGCCTTCGCGCGTTCCTCCCGCTCCCTCTTAAGCAGCCGCACACGAGTAGCATCCCCTCCCTCTCGTAAGCAGCCGCTGCTCACAGAAGCAGGTTTAGCAAGATCCAGATCCAGATCCAGATCCAGGAGGGAGGAGGAGGAAGACGATGGCCACGGAGGCTGCAAAATCGACCATGGAGACTGTGCAATGGTTATACTCGATCGGGGCCAACTTCTTCGAAGCAATGGATCTGAGCAACGACCTGTCCCGGCTCCGGAACAGCTTGCCCAGAGCTCGCCTCCTCATCGATCGCGCCGAGTGGGGCAGGTTCAAGAAGAAGGACCTGGCGGTGCTGCTCTCGCAGCTCAAGGACACCACCTACGACGCCGAGGACATTCTTCGTGAGTTCGGTGACCAGGAGCTGCGGCAAAAGCTGGAGAAGGCTGACCGGAACATGGCAGGTCAACTCGTTTCTTCCTCATCTAATCTTTTCAAGAGAGCAATCTTGAAAACAAGAGTGAAAGAGGCTCAGAGCAATCTTGACAAAGCTCTGGCTGAGATAGAGGGAGCGCTCAATTTAATGGGTCTTAATGTTGAGCCCGTGCAGCTCATGCCGGAGACTAGTTCAGTCATCGGCGTGCCTCAAGTGTTCGGCCGTGACGACGAACGAGATGAGGTGATCGAGATGTTGGGTGTGATGACTGGACGTGACGATGACCGTGATCAGGTCCTCGGGCGCTTGGGCGTGCCACTCACCAGGGGTGGTACATCTGCAGGGGCTACCAAAAAGAGAGCACGACTTCCATCGACATCCAGAGGCAAGCGTCCGCAAGGAAAGAGTACTGCTGTTGCCATCGACACCAACCGCATCGGTGATGTTTCCGTCTTGGCGATTGTTGGCATTGGCGGGGTGGGGAAGACTACCCTGGCTCAGCTCATCTACCATGATGCAAGGGTGAATGCCCATTTTAAGGTGAGGATATGGGTCTGTGTTTCCGACCTCTTTGACAAGAGAAGGATAACGAAAGATATTATCAAAGCCATGCCTTGGGAAGGAGAATTTGATCCGTCAAGCAGTTTAGATGCTCTTCATGGGGAACTGATGAAGCGGCTTATAGGCAAAAAGTTTCTTTTGGTGTTGGATGATATATGGCAGAATGCTAATGACGAATGGGAATCCTTTTTTGCACCATTGAGGCATGGACTTGAAGGCAGCATGGTCTTAGTGACTACAAGATGTAGAGATGTTGCTGACCGTGTCACCACCATTGAGCCAGTTCAACTTGAAGGCCTGCCTGATAATTTTTTTTGGGACTTATTCAAGAAGTGTGCATTCGGCAAAGAGCGCCCAGAGTCATATCCTGAGCTGCTTGACAATGGTCAGAAGATTGCTTATCGGTTGTGTGGGTCTCCTCTGGCTGCCAAAACCCTTGGACGTTTGTTGAATATGAGCCTGACTGTGCAACATTGGAGGACTATCCAGGACAGCGAATTGTGGGAGCTACAGCATGAAGAGAACGAGATCTTACCGGCCCTTCAACTGAGCTACTTGTATCTCCCACAGAAACTTAAGAGATGTTTTGCAGTTTGCTCTATGTTCCCGAAAGATCATAGCTTTGAAAGAGATGAGATTGTTGAATTTTGGGTGGCACAGGACTTGGTTGCGGAACCAGGAGGAAGCATGCGCCCTGAAGATATTGGGAGTAGATATTTGGATGATTTGAGAAGCAGGTCCCTTTTTCAAGCTGATCCCAAGTTCCCTGGACAAAGCAGATATGTGATGCATGACTTGATCCATGACATGGCACAATCTGTTTCGGTAGACGAGTGCTTCTTGATGCAAGGTTTGAGCATCCAGAGGATAATGCCAGAGACAGTTCGCCATATGTCAATTGAGGTAGATAATGAAGCTCTGAGCAGAATGACATGCACTAACCATTTGAATAAGTTGCATTCACTTAGGTTTGGAACCCGTATCGATTGGGAGATGTCATGGTTCAATCAGCTGTCCAACATCCTCTTCTTGAGTCTGAGAGGTTGCAAGCTGGTAAAGCTACCCGAGGGCATCTGTGACTTGAATCATCTCCGCCATCTTGATATATCGAGTAGTAGTATAAATGTATTACCTGAGAAATTCTACCGCCTTTACAGCTTACAAGTTTTTGATGCCCGTTCTTCAAAGTTGCAAACAATTCATCAGGGCGTAACGAAGCTAATTAGCTTACGTCGTCTAGCCCTGCCACCGAGTGCGTCTTTGGTGTTATCCAGGATGAGTGAGCTTGGAAATCTGTCTGCTCTGCGAAACTTGATGTATTACACAGTTGGAACAAACGATGGGCAGAGAATTGGTGAGTTGAACGGCATGAATCAGCTCTGCGGCCGTTTACATATCAAAGGCATTGCTAAAGTTCGTAGTACTGCAGAAGCTGCTGAGGCTAGACTTATTAACAAGCAATACCTCAAGGAATTAGTTCTACAGTGGCAAGGAACTGGATGCATCTCTAGAAGTGCCGATAACGGGGTTCTCGAGGCATTGCGTCCTCCTCCTGGGATTGAAAGTCTTAGAGTCGACAACTTTGGCGGTGATAACTTTCCTCCATGGTTAAACTCAGAAGACGTGCCTACTTTAAGAAGTCTGGTTCTTCGGAATTGTCTCCACTTGAGATGTTGGACTGGTATTGACAAGATGCAGCATGCACGTCTTCCCATGAAAAGCCTCACGTCTTTAACGCTTGAGGACTGCGGGCTGACAAATATTGACCAGTTCTTGTCCCCAGAATATCTGCCATCCATCAAATCAGTAGAGCTAGTTTCGTTGATGAATCTCGAATCACTACCTGTCCACAATTTTGGGGGATTTGTTTACCTCCAAGAGCTGAAGATCCACTATTGCTATCAGTTAGTGTGTCCAGGTGAAATGATTTTGCCCACTTCACTTCGACGACTCTCTGTTTACTACTGTGGCGATCTTGACAAGTCATTTCGGCCAGGTTGCTTAGAGAACCTCGCCTCTCTCACCCTTCTGCATTTGGAAGACTGTTGCAACGTGAAGTCCATTCTATTAAATTCGACCAACACAAGGAATCTCAAATGTCTGGTTCTCCGTGGCTGCCCGGGGTTGTCGTCCATCGGAGGATCGCATGCTCTTTCATCCATACAGCATGTCGACATAAAAGGCTGCCGCATGCTTACTGAAGTACGGCAGCCATTTGAAAAGAAGGGACTGAGGCCGGAGGAGAAGGAGCTACTCAAATTTATCGGAGTTAGATAAAGTGAAGAAAAACGCCTCGTCCGTCGGCCTCGTCCCCTCCGTCGCCGTCCTCCCCTGACGAGATCCAGGCTGACCTCCACAGCGGCGGCCGAGCTCGACGGCGAAGCGGAGGCCGAGGTGGTCGTGTCGTCTTTCGCTCCGTCGCCGTCGTCCCCCCGTCCACATCGACGCCCGTGTGCACCAGCAACCGGGCCGCCGCCAAACACATTGCACGCCCGCATCAACGCCCGCGTGCACCAGCAACCGGACCGCCGCCAAGGCCGCCACAGGGCTCGTCGGGCTCGTCTCCACCGCGCTCACCATGTTCCTGTCGTCCCCCCGCACATCGTATCCCCCTTTGCTAATCTATACCGCTGCGGAGAGAGAGCAGATCGGATACCCAATTTTGTAGGGAGAAGAAAGTGAACCTGTGGTCAACGGATTTGACGTCGCTGTGGAAGTAGAAGCCAAGGCGGCGGCCATTTCTGGAACGCCGGCGACCCCCGCTTCCCCGTCGCCCTCCTCGCCGTCTCCCCGCAGGTACCCTTCCTCTACCAGCACTAAATGTAAGATCTCTGACTCTACAGTAGAATAAATACTTGGGTGTAGCGTCACTTTTATGGTCTTGGAACTATTTTAAAACATTGTCTCCCACTTCTAATCACATCGAAAATTTAGGACATCCGGGTAGTTCTACCAATCTCTTAATATGATTTGTGTCTATTCAATTTGGTCTTACTTGTATATGCTGCTGCCTTTTCAGGGCGACAGCTTAACTTTTTACTTGGCAACTGATGTGGCATATTAGTGCAGTCTTCTGGAGCACCTATAGTTTTTTGACATCTGCTTAATGAGAATACTGTAATTATTGACCTACTTGTTCCAATTAATACTTAATGTTCCTCTTGACATCATGCTTGATGAAGTATCAAAAAGGGTACTTCAAATTTAGATTCATGACAAATTGTAGCTATGGGAGAAGCAAAGCGTAGCCTGTTAATCCAAGAGTATGCTCTGTACTGCAAATGTTGCTTTGAGCTCCCTATGTGATTAGATGGATTCTTTACCTTTCTCAAGAAATAAGAACCTGCAATTAACTACAGTAGTTTCCCTAATCCATCATGAATCAGTGTCCTGGTGCCTACTTACTAGTAGTAAGCGCTAAATTTCTATGATCCACAGCCTTCTCTTGATCAATAACCTCTTTATGCATATGCAGGAGGAGCAAAGTTTGGTTCGGATCCTGGAGTGAAGGTCAGTAACTGCTTTTCTGATGGCCAGTGGGATGGCTAAACTGGAATCAGCTTATGACTTTGTTAAGAGGAACAAGCTCTGAGTAAAAGGGAGGATGAAATCAGACGGGGATTTTAGATAAATCTGGGATTTAGAGAGCTAAGTCCATGTATCAACAGTAAAGAGGAACTCCTGGGAGTGACAAGTGTGTGATGTGTAATACAGAGCATATCATCTTTATGTTTCAGCTGCTTTGTTTGGTAGGTTTTTTCTTTTATCTTGCAATCCTTTTGAACTGGCAACCACAGTACGTCTTCCCTGTTTGAACTCCATGAAGTTGGCTATCAGTTTCTTATTTTCTCGGATGAATGAGTCGCCTAGGTTGTTCTCTTATCTCCCGTGTCCGTTACATATATCTCTGGTGTCTGTTTCCTATTCTGCTGGGATTTATACGGATGGTAGCACTGGGCTTAGGAACCGAGCGCGGGATACTGCAATACACATGTAGACTTGTTGTATTTTTGATACAAAATATAGTGACTTTAGTGTGTATATCTGTCCTCTTAATCATATCATGTTATGTCATATGAAGTTGGAACCTGGAAGCGTGATTTGCGAGCTCCCATCTCTTTGTGCGTTGTGTGTTACTGTCATCCTACCCTTGCGATTTGAGCTATCGATTCTCGTGATGATTGGTGGAAGAGTTCAACTTCTTTTCTACGATTGCTGTGTAAAATGCAGCCACTCCGAAGATGAAAAAATTCAAAAGAAAGAACTTCCGAATGTCAGAAATTCCAGAAAGTGACATACGTAAATGTTTGAGTACTAATAAATTTGCACGGAGAAACTTCAATAGAAGCCTTTTAAGGTGAAAGTAGGTTAGGCCGAAGGTTAACTGGATGGGCCGTGCGAATTTGGAGAGAGTAGTGGGGTTCAGCAGTTGATGGGCCTCTTCGCGGCAGGCCCATGTTCCGGTGCATGTTACTAATACAGAGTGACAAACAGCACCCTGTTAAGATTTCAGCTTTGGCATTTGCGTCCAACGATGCATATTTGGCCCTTCGTTATGCTTGATCCCTCTGATTTCTCCCTTTTTATCCTGTTTAGTATCAACACTCCTTATTCCAGACAGCCATACTGAAGTACTAAATAATAAGCACCCAGATCTGACATTTATTGCTACTGAATTTCACTTTTTATGTATAATTCTGCATGTCAGAATTGAGTGCAGATGTTCCATTCTTTTATTTCTTGATTTATGCTAATATGATCCATTAGCCATTAACTTGAACATGTTCTACTATTTTTAGATAAAAATGGCAGAGTGGAATCCAGAGAAGGATCTGCTTGCTATGGTTACTGATGACTCCAAGGTTCTCCTCCATCGCTTCAATTGGCAAAGGCTATGGACTATATCCCCTGGTTGCTACCCTCCCACCCCTTGTTGCTCAGAAGGAAAAAAGAAACATTTGCTGCATTAGTTTTTTCTTTTTAAATGCTGGCGAAACAAATAATACTTATTGGCATTTCCTCTTCTTTAGTATGTTCAAAGAAGCATGTATCATGTGCTGATGTGCACCTTATCTTCACGATAATTAGTAGTTAAGCACATATTTTGCAGTCTCATTGCACTTGCACCCTTCATGTATATTTTTTCTACTTAGTAGTTAAGCTGATCATGTCTTTTTTGAAGTAAAAAAAGTTATTGACTACAAAAATATTTGCTATTTTTCAGGGAAGAGCATCACATCTATTTGCTGGAGCCCTGATGGTAAAATAGTAGCGCTTGCTACAGAAGATGGTTTGGTTCTTTTGCATGATGTTGAGGTGTGTATTCTGAAAGGAATGGATAGATACTATTAGTGCCTTTTATTGTTGTTGGACATTAGTTCATACTTCATGCGAACCTGATACTCGATGCTTTCTCTTTATAATTTGCTAATTGCTCAGTTCTCATTTTGACCTTCATCCTTACTTTTTTTGTTGAGGGGAAACCTTCATCCTTACCGAGTTCTATGTCTGGAACTATTTCAAAACCACTGGAGGCACATGCTCCAAGGACCTCTGACCCAACTATGTTCGTACATAGGGGCATTTGAAACTTCTCAAAAGCTAAGGTGTGTCAGCAATACTGATTATTTTTGCCAACAGCAGTATCACCTGACCATGTACAATTGGAGCCCTTCGGGCCGCTCTGCTTCAGGATTTAGTGCTTCTAGGACCAGTTCTTTTTAGATTGTAGAGTAGCTTTTAGGTCAAATTAAGCTCAATCTGAAAAGAACTCAAAATTTATGTGTAGATTAATTTTGCAGCTAGCTCAGATTGATGTGTAGTGAAAATAAGCTCCGGTTGAGCAGCTTTCCGAGATTGTACATTAAGTGAAAATGAAGATTTCCTAAAATAGCCCCAGACCGAACCGTTATTACGTGCAAATGCCACTGTACTGCTCTCAAATGGCACCCGTGAGCTCGCATCCCCGGTCTCCCGCAGCAACGCGTTAGGGTTCCTTGCCGCCGCCGCTTCGAGCCAGCCCCCGCCGCCGGCCTCGCCGCGTTTGCCCGCCGCTCCGTCCTCCTCTCCCACCCGCCGCTATACCCTCTGGAGGCCCCGCCGCCCCCGCTCGCCCGACGCCGCCCCGGTCGACCCGCCATGCTCTGCCGCGCCGGCCGACGCCTCCCCGGTCGTCCGACGCCTCCCCTGTCGCTCGACGCCGCCCTGCTCGACCTCACCGCTTCATCCCGCCGCGCTGCACCCGGCCGCACCCGACGCCCCCAGCTCCTCATCTCCGACGCCGGCAGGACCTCCCCTGCTTCCCATCACCACCGGAAGCTCCTCCCCGCCCCCTCCAGCCGACGCCGCCGCCCCCTCGAGAGCTCCTCCACCCGACGCCTCCGCCGCCGCCCAGATCTGCCCGAGCTCGCCTTGATCCCTCCAGCCCCAACGCCGACCGCCTCCATCGGCCCCGAGGCCCTCGTCCACCGGCCTGGCCGTCACCCCAACCCCCCTCCCCCGCTGTTCACAAAATTTTTTTTAGAGAACGCTGTTCACATTTTGAAGAAATTAGTTGGTGATTGAAGATGCATACGCATTTTTATGTCTTTTTGCCGTGAAATAATCACTAATATAGTTCAATATATACAAGTTCTTTTGCTAATTTCCATCTTTCACTTGCTGTTGCTGATTCTTGAGCAATTTTTGCAGCCTTTTTAGGAGATTTAGATGACATTTTGGCTCAAATTGCATTGAATTGAATGTATGTACGTTATTTATTTCCTTGCTCACATATACGATCAACCCAGCAAAAATTCACATATAGTACAAGTTAAACATCACACAATTTCAGTCCATGGGCATTACAGACTCTTCTTCACCAGATAAATCAGAAAATAAGCTAAGAGCGCAGAAGCTGAAAAGAACTGGACTGCGGTTTCTCTAGAGCTTTTTTCCACCGTAGTTTCTCCGGGGCAGCTCTAGAGAAGCTGTTTCTGGAGAAGCTGCAGCCGAAAAGAACTGGCCCAAATCTACTAGCACAATGCCCATGCGTTGCTGTAGATTAAAAAAAAATTATACTATCATTTATGCTACATTAGAGCATTTACAGCCACTCTCATCTTAACTGTTTTTGTTGGGTCTAAATGGTGGTCCGTCCAAAGGTGGACGGACCGCCGCCACCAATTGACATCTTTATAAAAGTAAAGATAATTCATATGTACCCTCATGACCTCACTTTGAGTAATTAATAAAAAATTTCCCTGAAAATGAAACATAACTCTCCCTTTCCTCATGAAAGTCTCTCAGTCTTTTTCATGGTCTGCTGAAGCTTGTCTGCTCTCAGCTTGCCACCCACTGCCTATATTTTAGTTACAGTTTGCTTCTAAAGAATCGCCACTAGGAACTTGTGGATGGAACTATCAATGTCAATGATAATGTGGAGGCTGCTATTTACTAGTTAGTGCCTTTAGATCCTTTAGTTGAGGTACAGTGGGTCTCCATCTATTTGTATAGTTCTTTTTTTATTTTATTTTCGAAGAACATGGCAGGAGCTCTGCCTTTCTCATAGATCGATAGAACAAATTACAAAATAAAGCGCGATATACAAAGGTAGAAGGAGAAACACCGGCATAAGCCAACGGGAAGCTCTCTAGCTAAACTAGGTCCGAGCTAGAACCGAGGATCACCGGCCGAAGCCACAACAGAAAAAAAAACCTGCAACAGGGCCCTACAACGAGCTGCTGGGAAGCTACCTAGCTAAACTAGGTCAAGAGCTAAAACCGACGAGGCAGCAACATTCAACGCCGACCAGCCCAACAAACACAGAAGAAGCCGGGCTCAATGATTGCCTGCAATGTCATCGTCCCCCGCTCATCGCGCTCACGACCCAGCGGCTTCGACTTCACCTCAGCAACCAAAAAACCGACCCTTCTGCCGCGCTGAGACCAGCCCGCCACGGACACGCCTGCTAGAGTGATCGACACCCGAAAGGGAGGGCCTGCGCCAGAAAGAGGGGCGAGGTCCAGAGACGCCTCTCCGGCACCAAAAGGACCGACGAGCGCACCGCCCAATGCCATCTGCTCATCAGCTTTGCCAGCTACCCGAAGCCAGCTTTGCCAAAAGGACCGACGAGTTCTTTTTTTATCAAACTGCTTGTTTAAAAGATTAATTAACAACGGAAAGAAAGTGTAGGTGTTTAACTACAAAAATCCACCGCTTTATGCCAGGGTTAAGGTGATCTTTGATGTTTTCTTTGACCATCGTTAATTGCCTAGTTTTCTTTTCGTAGGCTAAATATGCCAGGGAAAATATCTTGTTGGGAGAAGTAAATCAAAACTTCTGTCAACATTTAAAGCTAGAAGTGGTTGGGGGGCTTAGGAATTAAGGATATTCAGAGCTTTGGTACGTCACTCCGTCTAAGATGGCTGTGGGGCGAATGGAGTAGCACCAGGAAGCCTTGGCATGGCCAACCGATTCCATGTGATGATACGGACAGGTCCGCCTTTGCGGCCTCCACCACCATTGTCCTCGGCAACGGCCAGACGGCCAAATTCTGGACATCCAGATGGTTACAGAATACCTCACCGCGCGAGATCGCCCCAGATTTGTTCACCCTTGTTAGAAGAAAGCACAAGACAGTGGCCCAAGAGCTAGAGAACAACGCATGGCTCAAATCCCTCCGAGCTATCCACACGACATCACAGATTCATCAGTTCCTAGCACTATGGAACCGTATCCAAGACGTGCAGATCAACAACCAGGTTCCTGATCATATCTTTTGGCGATGGACAAATAGTGCCCAATACTCCGCAAAATCGGCATACAGGTTTCAGCACATAGGGAAATACGCCACTTTCGACGCTTCCACCATATGGGCGGCCGACGCGGAACAAAAATGCAAAATCCATGTTTGGCTCCTCATCCAACACCGAATTCTGACGGCAGATAGACTAGAGAAAAGAGGATGGGTGAACGGCTCCACATGCACCTTATGCGGAAATCAAACGGAGACAGCGCTTCATATTTCCGTTCGATGTCCTTTTGCTAGACAGGTGATTCGCAAGGTTTGCTCAATGAACAGGATTGACCCTCAGAATCTCCTTCAACCAAATCAGGGAAACCTCTCCAAATGGTGGCAATGCAGCGGGGCGGCAGCAACGAAGCAAGAGAAGAGGAAACGGTATGGGATCATTGCATACACGCTTTGGAATACTTGGAAAGAGCGTAATGCCCGGATCTTCAACAACGAGTATAGTGATGTCCATCAAGTGGCCGGAAAAGCTCAAGAAGACATCGTCGCTAGGAGATTAGCTTTCGGTCGTACTTCCAACGATACAGGAGACCCCTTCGTCGCCTTGCTTTAGTTTGTAGTTCTCTTTTTGATGCTCCCGCCATTCCTGGCGTTTCTGTATATAACAAACCTCGAACTTTGTTTTGAGTTATCCCCTATTCTATGAGAGAGGCAGAGCTCCTGCCAGGTTTCTTGGAAAAAAAAAGCTAGAAGTGGTTAAATGACGCTAAAACCAGACACATGGCACATTTCCAATTGCTTCCTTTTCTGTTGAGCACCAATTCTAATTTGCAACCTATTGCAATTTCATTGTAATTTAATTTGCAATTTAAATTTTTATGTTATTACCCTTTAGTAGTTATTACTTATTAACTTATTATAACTGCATATATACTTCCTAACAGCCTAATGAAGTACACAACCTATTTTATGTTTTGGCTCTTGTTCAGTTTGTCATTTTTTATTACTTTTGAAACCCAAACGATATCGGAGGCTATCACAATCTACTTGTTACTTTTATTTTACTTTACCTCTCTGTGCTTGGACAATATATGATGCCAAGCTCTGGTTCATCTTGCTCTTTTATTTTGTCACTCCGTGGCAAACTTTTTGTATCTACTTGTATTGATGTTGGGGTCCGTTTGCTATGCAATCAAATCAACTCGAGCCGTCCGATCCGCGGACTGGATACAAGCAGATGCCCCCACCTCCACCTGACCTTTGCAAAAAGACCGTCCTCAACCATCCCTAAATTGAGCGTCTCTTCTTCCTCTAAGAGGTCGCTCCTTCAATCTTGCTCTGCATCGATCACTCTAGGGATTTACCATGGCCGCCGGCCGACATAGGGTTCCTCCGCGCGCCCACTCGCCCGAGGTGATGCTCCTAAGCTCCTAGTCCCCCTCAAGGTACTCCTCTGCGCCAAAGAGACGAGCTCCGCGTGACGTTCCGAGGTTCCTCACTGCGTGTAACGCTACAAAGCAAGATCAGCGCATGCTTTGTGGTTCATACGGTCACTGTTATCCAAATTTATTCCACCCCTAGTTTGATATGGATGTTGAATTTAGAACTGTTCTACAAGTCAGCATTCTCAGGAATTTAATTTATACCACCTGGTTTCACTCGTATATTTCTTTAGAAAAATCACCATTACAACTTTCACCCAAACAACAAACTGACACTGTTTTTAAAACAAACAAATTACAGAGAACAAATTGATGCGCCACTTTGTTTCACTTCATCCTAGGCAAACGAGAGGGGCTGCAGACACTGTCGCATCCCGCGGCGCACATGGGGATTAGGGTTTGGTTTGAGGATAGGATCAGTTGGGGATGTGAAATACAAAAGGACTGCGGATGGGGATGGGAGCAACGGGACGAGAGGGAAAGAAAGAGGTCACCATAGCCCCTACCATGCGCTCTAGAGAGGGAAAGAAAGAGGTCACCATAGCCCCTACCATGCGCTCTAGAGAGGGAAAGAAAGAGGTCACCATAGCCCCTACCATGCGCTCTAGAGAGGGAAAGAAAGAGGTCTGAGATGGAGAAGAAGAGACGCTCAGCTTGGGGGTTTATTCCGTTGATTTGATCACATGATTGCACTAGTTGGCTGATTACATGGCAAATCTTGACCAGAAATTCTTACAAAACACCATCTACTAATTTGAAAATAGCATTCTTTTTATGCATCGCAGATGGCCTGATCTCACACCTTCTCGGTTCCAAGCAGGAAAATGAACTTTTGCAAAGCCATCTATTTCAAACATGTTTCAGAGTTTGAGTTAATAGTAGAAAACTAATACTGAAGTGCATCCACAGTGTTCTAGTGAGCTTCTAGCCGTGCGAGAGGGAGGCGGACGAGAAGCTCCGGCCGCGGGGATGACCGGCGGGGGCGGGGGCTGGGGCAGACGTCGCGGATGAAATCAGACAAGCAGCCGGTGAGCGGACCGGGGAGGCTGACGGGCGCGATCGGCTGGCGGCGGCGGGGACTCACAGCGGGGAGGCGGCGTGCAGCCGGCGAGGCGGCCGACCGGCGTTGGCAGGGCCAGACGGGCGTCGCGGCAGGCAGCCCACCGACAAGGGCAGGACGGCGGGGCCGGACAGGGGCACCGGTGGGGATGCCCAGCGGGGAGGGGAGGCGGCGTGCAGAGGAAGAAGATTGAAGGCGGCTGAGGAGCAAGCGGGGAGGCTAAGGCTGACAGGGGCACGACCAGCAGCGGGAGGGCAGGACAGGGGCGCCAGCGGCTATTCGCAGCGGAGAGGAAGGCGACGTGCAGAGGAAGAAGATTAGATGCGGAGAAAGAAGATCAGGTGTGCGGAGGAAGAAGATCTAAGTTACCCCTGTTAATCAACAGTGAATCTGATTCAATACTGCTCCCTACGATGTACCGTAAAAGGGAGAAAACGGCACATTTGGACCCTCACCATGGTCAATTTCAAAAATAACGTAGCTTCGAACGCAATGACAAATTTGACGCCGCGATGTGCTGGACAGGTGAGGCGTGGCACTGGTCGCGGCGGGCGACCGCGACACTGTCCTGTCGCGCTCGACGGGCGCGATAGCTAATAGGCCCGCGCGACAGGCCGCTATCGCTCCCGCGGGCCGCGACTGCAGGCGCGACTGAAATTGCCGCTGGAAAATGAACTTATCACGCCCACGATCCGCAAAACCTTGGGCTAAGTTCCCCATCAGATCAAATCGCCATATTGAAGGCTTATTCCATGCAGCCCTGAATGTGCACCGGTGGTTTTTGCCGCCGTTGGCCCTTGAATAGTGAAAAGAAGAACCGTTAGCGAGGCTCTCTCAAACGGTGGATGGATCAGTGACATTTCAAGCACACTCAACATCCAAGGTGTAGTTGAATTCATCCACCTATCCGACTTGCTCGATGGATACAACCTATACCTGGAATCGGAGGATCAATTCATTTGGCGTTGATCGGCGTTCGGGCTCCGTGTCCTTGACATATGCAGCGCTCTTCGAAGGATCAGTCAGGTCCCCGGTCACGTGGGACGGATGGGCTCCCCTCACATGTAAAGTGTTCGCCTAACTAGCAACGGCTAATCGTTGTTGGACAGCGGTCAGGCTAGTCCATCGTGGTCTTTCTCACCCTGATCGCTGTCCGCTATGTGACCAAGCCGACGAGTCGATCTCTCATCTCCTAGCACCTTGCGTCTTCTCTAGACAGGTCTGGTACTTTGTCTTATCAAGATTCGGCATCCAGCCCATCACCCCTCAGGCCACCGATAAATTCCGGCTTTTGCTTGAAAATGCGGTAGATCGGGCCGGCGATCACATGGCAAAGGGAGCTCGATCGCTAATCATCTGGATGATTTGGAGCATATGGAGAGTGCGCAACGACTGCATCTTTAACGGAGCGCAGCCCAGCTGTCCAGTGCTTGTGGCATCGATTCTAAGAGAAGTTGATCTCTAGATGTAGGCTGGTGCCAAAGCTCTTCGGCGACTGCCACAGCATGCCCGCCCTTCTGACTTCTCTTGATCTGTCGCCTGTTGTATAGTTTTTTTTTGGATCTGTGTCTGTGTTTTGGTTTCGCTTTTCTTTTCTTTTCGTTTTTCATTTTCGTTTCTGTATTTGGTCATCATGATCCTTCGTACCTTCTTCTAATATAAATGGCAAGCGCCTTGATGCTTGCTCGAGAAAAAAAATATGATAGGGAGCTATCAACAAATTCAAGGAAGATTTCCTATACGAAGTGCTGTCAATGGAGGAGAACAAAGGGAACGTGCCATCTACTTCCTTCATATCGTCGAAGACTGATGCAATGATATGCGACTATCGCGAGCAGTGCTGTGTTGTCTAATTTTGTAGCTTACTCAAACTTGGGCGATGTACGCACTGTTTGTTTTTGCTACATTGTCGTCGAGTTGCCTGTCTTATCTATGAAGTATTATTGTTGTATTAATGCAACACAATCCCGGTGAGAGTGCTACTCATTTTCCTGTATATGTGCTTAGCTAAGATAAAGAGACGGCGATTCCTAGACTGTTGCGTACATTTCAGAGACAATAAGGTAGCAGAAATGTACTACCTTCGAAATGGTACCACAACCACATAATAAATTCATGATTATCTAAAATATGTGGAAAAAAAAATTAGTTGTCATTAATATATTCACGATTATTGTGGAACAATTTACAACTAGTAGTGGAACACGAGTAAACAATGTGAAAAAAAGTATTCACAGAACAACTCAGGATATTAAGGATACCATGAAAATACACATGAGATAATTCAGGATTACCAGTGGAACACAAATTTAGTGCTATGGAACAATTCTCCAATACTGCAGAACAACAAGAAAGTACACACGGAACAATTCACTGCTACTAGTGAAACAAAAAATAGAATTGGTGAAACAAAAACAGAGCCATCAGTAGAGCAACTTACATGGAATAAAATTAGAAAATAGTGGAACAAACTTAAAGTGCCGATGGAACAGTTCAATATCACCGTTGGAACAAAATAATTACAGGAAAACAACAGTGTTCAACTGTTCATGGAGCTATTCTATAGCACTAGTGGAACAAAACTAAAAAATAGTGCAACAATTTGTGGTGTTCATGGAAAAATTCAAGATTACTTGTGGATTGTGGAACAAAATTTAGCGAAATAACATAAAAGTAGTGTCCATGGAAGTATTAAAGAGAAGAAACTAAAATTGAAACAATTGAAGAAACTAAAATTTAAAGAGAAATAAAGAAACTGTAAACTAAAGTGAAGAAAGAAAAATAAATATCAGAAAGGAAAAGAAAATCTAAGAGACTTCTCTCAGACACTAAACCACTCAGATTAAAAGGTACGTACGTACAAACATGCACATACTAGAGCCTTACAGGATTGAACAGTCAACGTAAAAATAAAACGAAACAAATATAAAGATAGATGAAACATGAGCATAGACTATTTAGATTTTAAAGTGTAACTATTCAAAGAGGCTATTAGGGGACACTTAAAAATACTAAACAATAAAGAATCAAAAAAGGGAAGAAAGAAATGGAAAGAAAGGAGAAAAAATGGAAGCAGAGCTTCCACCTGACATGCATGTCAACGCTGCTTGCAGGGAGGGTAAAAGCGGGGATAGAAGCCAGCCCAAACGAACTCTCGTGCAGCCTGTGGAGAAAAAAGAGGACTCAGCCCAACGCGCTGGGAGGAAACAACAAAATGTAGAAACTGTGGGCCGCAGGCTGTGCACGCGACTCGACGGTACATATCATGCGCGTGGTACCCAACAAAATCGGCGGAGGGTGCTTCATTTTGTAGGAGGAAAGCGATGGGGATGCGTAGGCTGGGATCGTCAAGTCGACTGTGTCGTGGCACCGTTTAGTCCTCAATACTGATGGGTTGACCCGTGAACGTATTCGCTAGATAAGCACAAGCCATCCATCCTTCTCAAGTTGGATTTCGCCCGTCCCTTCGATTCCACGGAGTAACTGCTAGAGATCCCGTAGTTGTAGAAGGAGAGAGCAAGAAACCCTAGCTGTCGGTAGAGAAAAAGAAGAACAGAACGGCCACAATTTTTTGTCGATGTTTTTATTGGTTCCCCTCGTTCCCGGTCATCAATCAAGCGCAAGGAGGGCAGTGGGACCCTGGATCAACGCTTAGCGTGTAAATTAGGTTCGTATTATGTTAAGTTTGTGTGTCCTTAGCGGTAACGTTTCAATAGTGGAGCAGCCACAACATACGGAATAAAGGTCTCTCGACACTATCTCTGTTCTAGTGTGATGGTACTCAACACATTCGGTATACAAATTGTAGTTTGAAGGCGACATTTGGTGTACTTAGTATGGATTTTTCGCGCACACAGACATATATATGCAACTACATGTATTTGCATATTTTTATATTTTTTAGAAGATTAGAGTTATATCTTTACTATATTATATATTAGTTATATTAAAGCCGGGCGGCCTCCGAGCCCTCCTGTTCACCGGAGCGCCTCGTCCGTCCGATGCGGGGGCGGACGGCCGGGATCGGCGCGGGCGGGCGCGATGGCCGCGCCGGCCGTCCGATCGCGCGCGGGCGGCCGGGATCGGCGCGGGTGTCGCCCCGTGTGCTTGGGCCGGGCTGGACGGTGTCTTCTGCAGGAAAAATCGGCCGATGCCCGTTCTCCCGGACCAGGACACTAACCCTAGCTCGGCTCCTCTCGAGGCGGTCGTGGCGGCGGCGGCTGCTGGCTCGCGGGTCTTCTGCTCCCCCTTCCCCGGCGCCGTGTGCGTCGGGCCGTGCTTCGGCTGTGCTGGACGGCGCGAGCTGCGGGCCAGATCGGCGGCTCCTCCATCGTCCGGGCCACGGGGCTAGCTCGGGCCCTGTCGACGCGGCGGCGACGGCGGGTGCTGGTTCGTCTCCTTTCTCTTTGCTTTGCCTTCTTCCGGGTGGGCTCCGCGGCGGCGCTCCCACTAAATCTACTAATCTATCTATGGGCGCTCTCGCAGGGGAGGAGCCAGTTGCAGAGCTGGCGGTCACCGGCGGCGGTGGCTGGGGCGCTGTTCCTGTCGGTCTCCGTTACAGATCCTGCCAAGATGAGCACTGGGGTCCAGGCCAAACACATGGCCTCGTCCGGCGCCGCCACAATCCAGGTGGCCGCTGCCGTCGACGGGTCCCACCTCGTCGGGCCGTCCCTGCTCTGGGGGCGCAGCCGGCGGTGGTCCATGCTCCGGGTGGCGCTCTGTGAGGACGGCCCGATCGGCGCTTCTCGCTCACAGCGTTGCGTGCGTCTGATCAGGGACGGGCGGCTGGGATCGGCCCGGGCGGGCGCCGTGTGCGTCGCGCTGTGATTGGGCTGTGCTCGACGGTGTCTTCGGTGGGCTGAATCTGGGGCCTATGGTTCACTGGGCTTTTTTGTTGGGCTTAGGTTTGCGTTCGTCCGTGGTGTGCTGCTCGCGTTCGCGTTGTAGTCACGGCGGCGAGTGGCTCTTCGTTTTCGCCGTTTGTGTGCTGCGGGTGTCTCGCTTTGGTTGCTGTGTGTTGCTGTGCTGTTGACATCGATTTTGACATAAACTGACAATTGTACAGAAATATAATAATAAATTGATTTTAACGGCTAAACTCCGGTACTACGCAAATATTATGAAATTATCATTAAAATATTAGCCAATAACTCTTGATCAAACGTCGTACTAATAATAAAAGATCGGCGCCAGCAAAATGTAGACTCGGATCGTCAACTGAATATCAGAGACGCATAGTCACATGGAGGGTATATCTTCACGCATTGAGAAGAGAAGCGCATGGACCTCGTAGCAGTTCAAATATACTTGCTCCTAAGTCATGAGAAAAGAAATTGGAAATAAACCGCATGCATAAGATAATTACGTATCCTTCTAATTATAGAGAATAATTATCATATTAGAGTATGATACTTAGCTGGTTGATTAACCAATTGAAAGTAACTAGCTGGTCCACATGGCAGTCAAAAAAAACAAAATCACGCCATGCATGCAGGTGCTAAACACCTCAGTGATTAATCAAGTTTTAAAAGAAAGGAAAATAAGAGGGGTCATGGCCCACGTCACATCAGCAATGATGACTGCATGCATATATCTCGGACTGAGTAATACATGCATGCATGCATATATCTGCTTAAGCAGATATTGGAATCAAAGAAGTTAGCATGCATGCTCTCACGCTTGCAATCACACGCACGCATATCTGCACTATGCCCACGTTCCCCGAAGCTGCACACGATCAGCTAATTAAACAAGCAAATGAATTCAGTAACCTCCATCTCGAAGGCACGTTCAGCGACCTCTCATGGTTGCGCTCTCACTCTATAAATAGAGGATCATCATGCTTGAGAGAGGGGCTGGTTCATTTTATTCGACGTCAAGACTCTGCTGCTCTAGCTTATTCATACATAAACACATACGTGAGAAGAGAGTATTTGGAAGAAGAAGAGAAGGCTTGGAGTCTCCAGAAGGTGAGATCCATGGCTCCCTTCTAGCCCTTGGTTTGGCCATGGAGGTACAAACCAAGGAGCCCTTTTTTTTTAAAATCTTTTCTCGATGTTCTAGCACTTGGTTTGGCCATCACGGTACAAGCCGAGGAGCCTCCTATATTTCTTCTTGATGCTCATGTCTTGGTTCGGCCATCATCATGGTACGAATCAAAGATCATCCCATCTACCTCTCGAAATTTCGTCCTTAGTTTCGGCCATCGTGGTACGAATCAAGGAGTATACGTTTTAATTCCCACTCTTTGTCATCCCTTCCATTTTGGTCTCATAGCGATACAAGCCAAGAGCGAGCGTCGCGCCTCGTTTCTTAGGTTCAGTCCCTATGAAGATACAAATCAAGGTTTGATAAGAGTCAAGATCACATGAAATCCACCTTAGGCTCGGTCCTCAAAATGGATACAAGCCAAGGTCGGGATGAAAAGGTAACATATGCATAAAAGTAAAGCTCGATGAACTGCACATATAAAAAAAAATGTTAAATCATACTCTATGCATGGGTTCCATCATGAATACCAGACATGAGTAATTTAAATAGTAAGCCCTCACTTCGGTTGCGCTACGCGCGGACGCCATATTGACGTTACGCGATGTTAGTAGCGATACAGGTGGAGCAAAATTTGGTAAAAATGATACACGTATCATATACATGTGATAAAAAAATCATCAAAATTATAAGTAAAGCTTCACTTCGGTTACGCTACCCGTGGGCGCCATGCTACGCGACGTAGTAGTAATTCGAGTAGAGCAAAACCATATAAAACATACACTCTATATCACAAACATGTAACCTTCATGTCGGTTACACATTAGCATCATGTTGCGACATGCTAAAATATACACTCTAAAGCATAAGCACGATGCTACAAAATACCCACCGGCAAATCCAAGCCTCCCCAAGCATACGTTAGTCATCGACGGTGAAGAAGATTTTCTTTCACATTTTTGTAATATTCATATGTTGTATCGGTTGTAATAGATATGTTGGAATTCTTAATCAGGGGTTTTCTCGTGAGAGATGTAATTAACAGAATTTTTATCTAAATGTAAGAGTTCTGGAAGTAATGTACCTGCAATGTTTGATTTTATATGTCTCATTTAAATTTACGCTTTGTTTTAAATTTTATTCAATCTGTATCTATGACGTGTACGCGGTTTCCCGCCCCATTTTCCCGTCATCATGTGCTTGCTGGTGTTTGTGACGGTGGCCATCGTTCTTCCGTTGCGTTGTGATGCACGCCGGCGTCTCGTGCAGGTCGAC